>CM060954.1:29624760-29664760 GCA_030765055.1 Mantis religiosa
AGAGAGAGAGAGAGAGAGAGAGAGAGAGAGAGAGAGAGAGAGAGAGAGAGAGAGAGAGAGAGAGAGAGAGAGAGAGAGAGAGAGAGAGAGAGAGAGAGAGAGAGAGAGAGAGAGAGAGAGAGAGAGAGAGAGAGAGAGAGAGAGGCACGCACACACAAAAAGTTACCATAGATTATTTGTTTGTTTTGTTTTTATAGGTGTGAGTCAAAACGTGCCTTTTTGAGAATCTCAATATTAAAATTTCTAGTGCAATGCAGTTCTCCCTCTACTTACTGTAAATACAAACTAGAACAAGTAGAAAGTGACCAAAGATAGAAACAAAAGCAGAAACTCCAAGGAGCAAAAGTATGGTATTTGTGTCATTCTAAAGCCACGTTCTTAGGATTCTCCAGTGTAACAACTGAAAGTTCATAAAGTGGTATGGCATTTGTATGCATTGATTCGTGTTCTGCAACAACAGATCTATAAGGAAGTTATATACACCTATATGTTATCACTAGTTGACAAAAATGAACCCTTCTTCTTTCACAAGAATTAAAATAACATTTTCTAGAGGTATTTTTTGTGCTGAATTCAAATATAATTTTAGTGTTTCCCCATCAGGCATGAGTTTTGTGTGATATTGATTTGAATTTTTATAATATTCTAAAAAAAATCTGTAACTAGCTATCTAACTCAAAATTACAACTACTCATTCTGACTTACGTAGAAAGTGATAGGTAGTGATTTTCGGGCACTTTTTGTATCTGGAACGTCTCTGTTCTTCGTCCAACAGTAGTCAGCTGGCATATTGGAACTCCACTTGCCTTAGTAACTCTTTTCCATAGTAGAAATTTGCTGATGAAAACGCTCACCTTGCTCATCACTGACAGCTCCAAGATTTTCGGGGAAGAAGTCTAAGTGAGAGTCCAAGAAGTGAATTCTTAAAGACGTTTTGCATCCCATAGCTTTATACCACTTTCTTCAGAGAAGCAGTGCTTGAAATCACTATGGCAGCCACGATAACGACATATTCTTACTTCTTTTTGGAGTAGATTCCACCCTTTGAGTCTGGAAGTTAAACCTTCAGCTTGCTGTTTAGACAGATTTAAATCCCGAATCAGGTCATTAAGGTCTTTCTGATTGGGAAAGTATGTTCTGATGATCAGGTATTGGCTTCATATGTAGGATCATTTTTATTTTCATCTGAAGCATTTTCAGTTTCATATACTGGTACAGGGAACTGTTCATTGTGTAAGACAGGTCTTATTGCAGATTGCAAATTCGGATACTTAATTGTATGTTTTGTTTTAGATGTGATTCCTTTTATATTTGTCAAACAGAAATAACAATCACTTAAATGATCCTTCGATTCCCTCCAAATCATAGGAATTACAAATGGCGTACAATGTGTACCATTTTCCACCCAGCCAGCAATCCAACACACGAAACACAGCATGTATTTGGTGCCCAGCTCTTATTAAAATCACCAGCCTGACAGCCAAGTTAAGTTGACAACACTTCCTTTGTTGGGAGTGTTGAAAACAGTGTTGTTATAATAAATTAAATTTAAAGGTAGTCGATTAATGACACTAAACAACACTTATTTTAAATTTTTCTGGAACATGTTTCAGAGACTTTGCCTCCATCCTCAACCGGCCATCGACTGGTTCTCATTGGTGTAGTTGACAGAGGAGACCTATGACAAAATATTGTCAACTACACCAATGAGAAGCAGTCAATGGCCGGTAGAGGATGGAGGCAAAGTCTCTCAAACATGTTCCAGAAAAATTTAAAAGTAAGTGTTGTTTAGTGTCATTAATCGACTCCCTTTAAATTTAATTTGACAACACTTCTTTACAAGTGGGGTCAAATTTTGCCTCTGAGACTTGAAGGTCAGCTCATCACAAATATAGCAGAAACTGTCTACATGATTTACACACTTTCAAAACAAAGCACTAAAACACTGCATACACAATACACTTTCGAAAAGAAAGGAAGGAAGTATTTCACTACTGAACAAACACACAGCCAGATGAACAGGTCGGTACATATCCAAGCATGAATGAACCTGCACAGTCTTGTTTTATGGTTCTTCAGCATATTACAAATCATTCCCTTATATAAAGCTTGGATAAAATCACTAAATATGAGGTAAAGTTTCCTATAACAGGTCAAAGAAAATGCTAAAATCCTATTTTAAAAAGTAGCGGTCACAAAAAAAGCTGTGCCTGATGGAAAAATTCTGACTACATATCTGAATTCAGTATGAAAAGGTACACAAGATTCATTAATCAGATTTCTTGTGAAGAACACTTTGTCGACTAGTATTATGTACTTTTCTTGCCACCTTCTTATAATAGGTACTTAGAAATACCATATTTCATCAAAAAATTAATTTATGACATTTCGTCGAAAATAGATCTATGCATCTTTTCATCAAAGCAAGGATTTTTAGAAAAGGCATGTGAATTTATGAATACATAACTAGAAATCCAAATCTTCGATAAAGACTAACTTGATTCAGCATCTTCCTGAGATTGTCATATGATGATTTACAAAAATATACTCTACACAAATATATTGTTTACATGGAAAAAACTGTCAGTTTTTAATTGGATTATATATTTAAATATTTATATAAAAATAAATGCATATCTTGATTTTTCTAAGACTATTTGAAGGAATTGTGTGTAACTTCTAGATGAACAACTTAAGAAAATTAAAAATATTTACTGCTTAAAAGAATAGTAACATAAAGGGAACACAATAAAATTTTCTGTTATAATTTTTTGAATTTCCCAATCATTTTAATGTGACATAGCTCTTCAGTTGTTTCTATGTGATGAAAATATTACGAATTTCAAAGCCGGCATATACAAACAAATGCCTGCCTCGGTAACGTAGATGGTAGCCTGCCTGCGTCACGTTCAAGAGGTCCGAGTTTGAATCTCGGTTAGGGTGAGTTATCTGGGTTAGGTAATTTTTCAGAGGTTTTCTTTACCCTAAATGGTGAATGCCGGATAACTCTAAGCTCTATGAACCCTGGGCTTATATGAGCACTTCACTCATTTCTTTTATCGTCTGATATAACTTTGGAAAACGTAAATTTAAAAAGTAGCAAACAGTTTTTTGTAAAATGTTTAATTTAAGTATAGTTGTAGAAAAGCTTTGAGCAAAGAAAGTGATATTTTGAAATGGTATATCAAATACATAAATATAAATATGTAGAGATGTATTTATTTCGATAAAAATAACAATTATAAGACAAGAAAACTATCAGATACCTCCAGTTTATCCAATGGCTGAGCAGCGGTACAATGAATTATTAAATGTCTCTTCTTTCTCATTGCTTTTATTATTTTTTATCTTGTGAAGCTAGGAGGGATTTAAACGTATAAATTCAAACTGTAGCAGTTTGAAATAAGAAAGGGGTTGTGACGGGGAGGAGAGAAAATTGTCGTTAGAGAAATCAGCCAACCGATAACTTCCTTCAGATCAAAGACAAGACGGTATCATGTGGCGTGTCAGTTGGAGGGAATGATCCAACTACTTTCCTCATGGGGTGCTACTAATGACAGCATAATAACTTATATCCACAGCAACTTTAGGTTACTCATATTTCTGTTCTCAAATTTGGGGAAAATCATTAGGTGAATGCTGGTATAGCCCGCCTCGATAGCGCAGATGGTAGCGTGTCTGCCTCACGTTCAGCAGGTCCCTAGTTTGAATCGCGGCCAGGGTGAGTTAACGTATTTTCCAGGGATTTCCCTTATCTTGAAAGACGAATGTCATGGAGGCCTAAGTTCATGAACCCTGAGCTTATTTAAGCGTCACTTCCACTCAGTTCATTCATCGTCCGATGTAAATTAACATTGGAGGACATAAAAGAAAAGTCATGTTACTTTTTGGTGCTGTTCCAAAACACGGAATGTACCTTCAATATAGATAGAGCCAACATGAAAAATTCAATGCCATGGCCGGGATTTGAAACACGGATCTCCTGGTTTCCGTCCAGTCACTCTTAACCTTTGAGCTAGCATGGCCAAAGTGCCGTCCTAACATTAAATTCTCCATTTGACTCATGTATTTCCCCCGTAGACCTTAGCCTATATACGGCTAGTGTGGAGAAATGATTAATTTCCATCAATTAACTAAAATAATAAGAGTTAAATGATGGAGCCTGGGATTTAAGTACTTACGATAGTAAGTCGCCACAAATGGTGCATCTCGGATGCGAGAGCCCCTAGTGGTCTACCGGGGAAATATACGATTCAAATGGAGAATTTAATGTTAAGGCGGCACGTTCGCCATGGTAGCTCAAAGGTTAAGAGCGACTGGACGGAAACCAGGAGATCCGTGGTTCAAATCCCGGCCATGGCATTGAATTTTTCATGTTGACTCTGTCTATCAAAAACCTTAGCCTATATATGGTTAGTGTGAAGAAATGATTAATTTCCATCAATTAACTAAAATACCTTCAATATATCTGCTGCCAGCTGCTAAAGAGATGAACTGCGATATCTTTATTTCAGGGTATGCAACACCAATAAATAATAATAATAATAATAATAATAATAATAATAATAATAATAATAATAATAATAATAATAATAATAATAATAATAATAATAATAATAATAATAATAATAATTTGTTTTATTTATGTACATTTACAGTAGAACCTCGTTTAACCGGATCAACTGGGATCAGGTCAGATTTGAGTAAACCAAAATCTTGATTATCCACAGAATGACGAAGAAAACTATTAAAAGCATGTACAACATCACCGAAATATTGTTAATGTAGTTTAGAAATTACTGTCGGCACACTTTCAACTAAAAGCACATACACTGTATGTACTGTAATAACCTATATATCTGTACTGTACACAATATAGCTACAAACTAGTCGGTAGTAAAAATGGCAGCGCGCTTCTGCTGTCTCAGTTTACTGTATTGGCTACGAGCAGCTCGATCTAGCATCTGCCTTAACATTAGAAGTTCATTTGACAATATTTCGACTTGACTCTCGAAATAAAGCACCAATTTCTCTATGTTTGCTAGTGCTTGTGCATGGGGCACAACTACAGCTGGTTCATCAATTACTCTTCATTTTCATTTTAGTAACACTGTGTAATGCAATAATAGCTTCCTCTGTAATCGGTTTATAACCTCCGTCATTGTCAATGTCTTCATCAACATCGGAACATATATCGATATATTTAAAAATGTCTATTAAGCCTTCTTCCATACTTATTTTTTATTCTTTTTCAAATTTTCTTTCTGGCAAATCACACACACCAGGTCACGACTTTTACTGTGACCTTATAGTTTCTCCTCCAACCTAATCCCAAGCAGGTGGATTGACGAATAATGTGTCCAATGAGAACAGCAAATTACGGTCTGTAATATAAGTCTTAGTTTGCTAAGCTAAACATCTGTTTTCTTTTTCAAAACTGGTCCGGAATAAGGGAGTTTTACTGTATTAACTTATTTTCACAAAGTCTTGTATAACAAGGTTACTGATGTTAATTTAAAACGGTGAATATCATTCCTTATACTACAAATTACTGCTTTCACAAACCTAATGCATATATTTAATTTTCTTTCAATACTCCCTGAAATGCTCTTCATTATGGATGAATTTTGCATTATTGGTAAACCATAAAGGATGAATAGAAACGTACTACAGAGAAATTGTAAGTTAATTGAAACACAGTATTGTTCTTTTAATCTTTTCAAAATATTTCTTGCTATGTGTTTTAATTTTCAATTACTTTTTTTTCTCAAATAGCAAGTTACTCGTTTTTTTATGTCCTAGCCATCTGCATAGATGGCAGCATGTCTGCCTTACATTCAAAACATTCCAACTTGAAATATAGTCAGGGTGAGTTTTGTGAATAACGTTTTGGAGTTTTACCTTATCGTGAAAGAGGAATGTCGGGTAACTCTATGAACCCTGGTCTCATTTGAGCATCGTTTCACCCGTTTCAATCATCGTTTGATATGATTTAATATTGGGTGACGTAAACTTAAGAAAAGAAAGAAAGAAGAGAAATAAAGAAAGTAAGGGAGAAAGAAAGTAAGCAAAGAAGAAAGAAAGCGCGAAAGAAACAAAGAAGCAAAGAAATGATGAGAAAAAGAGAGAAAGAAGAAAGAAGGAGGGAATGAAGGAAAGAAACAAAGAAAAAAACAAAGAAAGAAGGAAGGAAAGAAAGGGAGAAAGAAATGGAGAAAGAAAGAAGGAAAGAAAGAGAAAGAAAGAAAGAAAGAAAGGGAGAAAGAAAGGGAGAAAGAAAGGAAGGAAGAAGGGAAGGAAAGAAAGAAGAGGGGAAAAATAAATAAAGGGAGAGAGAAAGAAACAAACAGTAAAAGAAACAAAGAAAGAGAAAAAGAAAGAATTAAAGGACAGAGAGAAAGAAAGAAAGAAAAGAACAAAGAAAGCGAGAAAGAAAGAATCAATGAGAAAGAGAGAGGGAAAGAAAGAAAGAAGGAAGGAAAGAAAGAAATGGAGAGAGAAAGAAGGGAAAAAGAAACAAAAAGAAATAAATAAAGAAGAAAAGAAAGAGAGAGAAAGAACGGAAGTAAAGAAAGAAGAGGGAAGAAAGGCATTAAGGGAGAGAGAAAGAAAGAAACAAACAGAAAAAGAAACAAAGAAAGAACGCAAGAGAGCAAGAAAGAAATAAATAAAGAAGGACAGAGAGAAAGAAAGAGAGTGAGAGGGAGAGAAAGTAAGAAAGAAACAGACAAACAACTAAACAGAGCAATAAATAAAGTAAGAGTGAAAGAAATAAGGAAGGAAGAAAAGAGAGAACGAAAGAAAGAAAGAGAAAGAAAGTCAGAAAAGATGAAAGAAAGCGCCAAAGAAACAAAGAAATAAAGAAAGGATGAGATAAAGAGGGAAAGAAAGTAAGAAGAAAGGAAGTAAAGAAAGAAACAAAAAAGAAACAAAGAAAGAAATAAGGAAGGAAAGGGAAAAAGAAAGAAGAAAAGAAAGAAAGAGAAAGAAAGATAGGGCGAAAGGAAGGAAGGAAGGAAGAAGGGAAGGAAAGAAAGGAGAAGGGACGAAAGAAATAATGGCAGAGAGAAAGAAACAAACAGTAAAAGAAACAAAGAAAGAGAGAAAGAAAGAATTAAAGGACAGAAAGAAAGAAAAAAGAAAGAAAAGAAGAAAGAAAGCGAGAAAGAAAGAAACAATGAGAAAGAGAGAGGGAAAGAAAGAAAGAAAGAAGGAAGGAAGTCACGAAGGAAGCAAAGAAATGGAGAAAGAAAGAAGGAAGGGAAGAAAAAGAAAGAAAGGAAAAAAGAAAGAAAGAGAAACAAATAAAGAAGGAAAGAAAGAGAGAGAAACAACGGAAGGAAAGATAGAAAGAAGAAGGGAACAAAGGAATAAAGGGAGAGAGAAAGGAACAAACAAAGAACGTAAGAGAGCAAGAAAGAAAAGAAGTAAAGAACGACAGAGAGAAAGAAAGTGAGAGGGAGAGAAAGAAAGAAAGAAAGAAAGAAGGGAAGAAGGAAATAAGGAAAGAAGGAAAGAAAGAAAGGTAGAAAGAAAGAAAGAAAGAAAGAAAGAAAGGAGAGAATGAGAGAAAGAGAGAGGGAGAGGAGAGAAGGAGAGAAGGGAAGAAGGAAAGAAGGAAAGAAGGAAAGAATACCAAATCGCACACCAGAGCAAAGATATCAATGCTATTACATTGTAACTAGTTCAGAATAAAATCTGACTATAACTCGACTAATGTTAAGAAGATAGTGTTTAAGAATAGTTTATGAGTAGAAAAGTCATGTGAGTGGAGATATATGCTCGTAGGCTCTATGTCGGAACTTCAAGCTGCATGTGCTATATCTAATTTCGGTATTCTGCATAAAATTAGTCATGACTATGTATATACCTAGTTGTTTAGTATCCTGAGTTTAAAGCATTCATGTTTATTTTATTCTAAGTTGCATCTTTGCAGCGTCTAACAACCAGCAGCTGTAAGAGCAATTAAAACTGAAATGGTACTCAGTTTGTGGGAGCTGACGTATAATCCGCAATGTTAATAGTATCGTTATGCTCTGGTGGTTGTGAAAACGAGGAGCCGTATGAATGAAGGATTGGCACGTGTCTCGTCGTGCAGTTACGCGCGGGTGCTTGGGCAGGTGGCGGTGGTGGTGGGGTAGGCACGGAGCGTGTCCACAACCGTCTTCCAGGATTTGTGTGCCTGCCACCCTCCCCATTTCTTATTAAGTTATAGAAGGGGTTCATCATCTCATCACGCACAGACTTCCTGCCTTCAAAAAGATGATACTTGACTGTCATTTGTTACGAAACTTAAAGAGTAGATGTTGCACTTTGGATACAAATATTTGGACATTTTAATAATATACTGCTCTAAAGTTCAAGCGGATACCTCTAATTTTTTCTTTTAGACAAAAAATATGTTATATTCACTTGATTTTTTCGACAAAATATTTTATATAAAATCTATTTATCTATCTACTTAACATTACCGATGGCAATGGCGGTTTCATCTGTGGCCTGCATTCGGGAGGCCCGGGTTCGACTCCCGTGGTCAATCTACCTGACCCATTTGTTTTTTCGGGGCTTTCCGGGGTTGCCAGAGAATGCTGGGTAGGTTAATTACATCCCCGAATTTCCTATCCCTCCCTTTCATCTCCATTCTCTCCTCTAGTGGTCCATTTCCGGATAGAAGTGTCGGTGAGAGTCTCGGCAGTGCAATTTGGTGAACCGTTTCCGAGACGCAGTCGGGTGAGCTGTCGGTTGTGCTGGCCTGCCGGGGAGTTTACAACTGGTAAAATATAGCGACCCTGCCTTCTGCACTGTCGTGACACCTTGAGACGCCCATCTCCTCTCGCCTCATCTTTCATCTGGCGATGCCCCACTTGGGTCTTAGGTACAATAGATCAAGATTGGTCGCAGTGTCGAATCCCGTCCAATCCAATCCAATTCAATCCAATCTACTTTACGTTAATCAAGACAAAAAATGTGTTCAAATGCTTCCCTGGTATATATACAAGGGTAATAGCGAAACACTTTACAGCTCATGCGATATTCACATGTTTTTTGCTATATGATGACTTTGAAACTCCATTCCCCTTCCTTCGTCAGTAAAGAGAGAACAGTAAACGATTTCGCATTACAGAAATATAAAAATGGAAAATTCAACAAGGAATATCTCGGAAATATGGAACTCTGCACAAAGAAATATTTAATATAAATGGTTTGTTTTAACTAAATATACGTTTTTGGTGCTGCAATATTTTGTTTATCTTTTATGCAAAAGTCATCGAGAATTATAAGGGCTATGTTACCCTCAGAAAAATTAAGATACCTATACATCTTATTTTTCTTGAAGGTATCTCTAATACCACTGTTAAATACTTTATTACATTTCTATATCTTTTATTTTAGAATTGAAATTTTTTTAAAATTAATTGTTAATTGTTACCTTTGTCCAAATAGCAGTCCCTCTTTGGGAAAGCCAAAACTCTTCTTCCTGAAAAAATAAATATCTTTAACAATAACTCTAATAACAATAATACAGCTAGCGTATTGTTGAATGAATTTTTGCGAATTCTCTTATACTTTTGCGTTAATTTCCGATAACCCGCATGAAATTCTGAAATGTAATTATTACATTCATTCACGAAGGTGCCCATTTGCTGCAAATTCGTTAGATAGCGGAATGAAATGCACCATTAGCGTAAAAATAAGCTGGAGGTTTGGAGAAACTTGTGCAGGAACTTTCTGACCCCCCTCCCCCCGTTCCCTTGTAGGCTTGCTGAATGGTAGGACCATTTGCGACCAATAGACGACCCCACAAAAACTACCCTCGGGACACGTTCATATATTTGTGTTATCAAAAGTACTTTGCAGTCACACAGAGAGAGGAAAAAAAATCTGACAGCACGCATAGACAAAGTTTCCCCGCCACCCACTATAAAAACACTCGTAAAAAATCAGAAAACCGCGACAGAACGTTTCATTTGAAAGTAGCAGCATCAAGTTTTATTCGAGAGATGAAATAGTTCTCCATAGCAGCTGCTTCGGTGTAGTAAAAACAGACTGTGATATGAGATCAACAGTGTAGTCATAAAATATTGTCTGTAATGTATTGTCTTGAAAATTTGAAAGAGTCTTAAAAACTAAGTGCCAAGAATGAGATTCAAGACTTATGGATCTTTGACTCTCCGTACTGATGCTCTTATCGCTTGAGCTGACATAGAGTGCGCATTTTTTGTTTTCCCCTGGAAATAATATTTCATTCTCTCAAAAAGGGCCGTAGCAATTTTGTTAAAAATATCATAGGTTTAAGATGCCTTCATAGAAACTAGGACGGCTGTGCAATAAAGAATGATCACAATTTTTTTACGGTCATAATTTTTCGCACTAAAATTCAATCTTATATTCTGTTAGCTTAATGTGAAACAAATACGCCGTAGTTATTTCATTGTTGGTACTGCTGGTTCCGCCTGTGAAAACCAGCAAGTTCAGACATGTACAGTATCCCCTAACGCTGCAATGGAGGTAACACGCGAGGAACAATATACGGCTTTCAAATTCTGCTTTCGTCTCAACAAATCTTCAGTTGAGGCCTATACAATGTTACAGGAGGCCTATAGAGAGTCTGTTCCTCCCTACAGCACAGCTCTAAGGTGGTTTAAAATGTTTAAAGAGGGGAGACAATCGATTTCAAAGGAAGGTGGACCCGGTGCTCCAGTTACTGCTCTTACGGAAGAAAACATCAACACTGCTGCTGCCATTGTGAGAGAGGATCGACGAATTACCTTAAGATCACCTTCTGAAATACTGAACATTTCATTGGGTGCCACCCACACGTTGGTGACAGAAACATTACATATAAGACGTGTTTATGAGTGATGGGTTCCAAGACTGTTGATTCCCGAACAAATGGACATTCGCGTGCAGTTCTGCATGCAGTTAAAGTTGATGTATATAACCGACAAGTTTATGTAACAAAACGTGTGCACACCAACGTGCAAAAACCATATGCCTATGTCCCGACACGTGTATATATGCCACACGTCTACACAGTCGATACGTGTATATACCGACACATGTATAGAACCGACAAGGGGATATATATATATATATATATATATATATATATATATATATATATATATACTGACAAGTATATATCGACACGTGTATATAACAGACATGTGTATATAAACTACACGTGTATGACACGGACCTTTGTATATACCGATAAGTGTATATTACCGACCCGTGTATATGACTGATACGTTTATATACCGACACGCGCTTATAACAATCATTTGTATTTGACCGTCACCTGTATATAACCGTTACGTGTATATGACCTACAATTGCAAGTTGTATATATATACCTGTCGTTTGTACAGTTGTATTTAGATGTACGTCTTGTATGTACACGTGTAAGCTATATATTCCCGTGTGAGTTGTGTTACCGTGTCAGTTGTATATACACGTTTTTTTTTGTTTGTAATTTACGTCCTCCAACGTTAAATAATATCGGACGATGAATGGAATGGGTGAAATGATGCTCAAATGAGCCCGGGGTTTATGGAGCTTAGAGTTACCCGACATTCGTCTTTCAGGATAAGGGAAAACCCCAGAAAAACCTTATCCAGGTAACTCACCCTGACCGAGATTCGAACTCGGGACCTCTTGAGCGTGAGACAGACATGCTACCACCACGCTTCCAAGGCGGGCTGTATATACACGTGTACGTTGTACATACTGTGACTGTGTGTTCGTGAAATTAAAAGTCCAATTGCACAAAATCAAAATGTTTTTTATTTCCACCGAATTACAGTTGGAACACTTGCCGATTACACAGAATTACGTTATGCAAACAATTACAATTCGTCAGTTCGTCTGTCACAGGTCCACTATACACTCCAATTACGTACAACTGCTCTGATGCACGTACACAGTCTTCCGGTCGGTTCACTCACACGGCGCTCCTCACGGCTGCTGGCCAAGAACTGAACTGACTCGCCCACTGCAGGCCTTATATAGGGAGATCGCTGTTTCTGGAAGTCTCGCGGTTCAGAAAATAATACCGAACGTTCCAGACGCCAGGGAGGAGGGGAAAGAGGCGGCTGGCGACCAGTGACACTTCCCTAATAATGAATGTGTAGTGTATAACAACCGCTTTTACTGTATACGGCCCGCTGGCGGTGATACTATGAAACATGAGATGAAGATGGAGCACCGGTGGAATGAAATGGCAGGGGAAACCGGAGGTCCCGGAGAAAACTCGCCCCAGCGCCGTGTTGTCCACCACGAATCTCACTTTGCGGTCGCCTGGGATCTAACCCTGGCCGACTTGGTGAGAGCCAGGCGGTGTAACCACTGAGCCACGGCGCGGCCTTACACTTTCCTAATCATCCCCTCAGTTTCTGACACAAAGTTAATGGGTAGGCGTGGTTTGAATGCCTCCGCTCCCCTACTCAGCTGTCAGTTGGTCGTGCTTTCCGATAATTGAGTGACAATACTATATGTGGTTTTAATTATACTTGTAGGTTTTATATACACACGTAGGCCGTATTTACACGTGTAATTTGCTTGCACAATGTAAGTTTTATATACACCTAAGGTATTGTTTGTAAGTTTAGATTTTATACAATTAATTGTTGTACAGTGCGATCCATATAAACCTGAACCACTTCAATAGGCCTTAAATTCCCTTTGAAAGCTCGTAGAATGTAGAAATTAGTTTCAATGATTTCAGTGACTGAGAGAAGTCATAGTATGGACCAGGACCTTCGAATTGACAGCTTGAACAGCCTTCCCTAGGCCCCGAATTTGCTCCCTGAGCAGCTCCTGATTTGTGTTGTAGTTTGGTGTTGCCGGCTGTTGGTGAATTTGTTGAGGCTGAGCACTCAAGTGCTGCTGAGTGGTTGGCGGCGCAGGAGGGACAGGCGTTGCCTTCCTGCAGGGATGCAGGGGGCATAGCGCCTGCCCGGTGAAGTGGCTGTGCCCACCGCAGGAGGCACAGTAGCGGCGACGTCGGCGGAGGTCGTGCTCTCTGCAGACCGAGGTGAGGCTGGAAGCACCGCAATAGCGGCACTTAGGCTCGGCTGCACAGGACTCGGCTGCATGCCCGTAGGCGCAGCAGCGGCGGCATGGAGCTTGACGGTCTTGTCGGCTGACTTCAGTGCGCAGCACCCGCCCTAATAAGGGTAGGCCGTTAGTTAAAGCAGCTTCTAGTTCCGCGTGGCTGGCTAGCTCCACCCGGACTAGTGGTGTCGGACCTCGGGCTGAGGTGATGCGTGTGGCCCTCATTGCTGACGGCGAATACTGCTGCGCTGCAGCAAGCACGTATCGTGCTTGTAGGTCCCGAGGCACTCCGGTTACCACTATGCTTGTGCGGCGGTGCAGTGGTCATGGATTCGTGAGTTTGATAACAGAAACACCCTCTCTCGGTCGGGGTATAGTGAAGTCACGTCGTACATATAAGTGCGGCAAGAGTACATCGAATACACAACACATGGATTCGTGAGTTTGATAACAGAAACACTCTCTCTCTCGGTCGGGGTTTAGTGAAGTCAAGTCGTACATATAAGTGCGGCAAGAGTACATCGAATACAAAACACATGGATTCGTGAGTTTGATAACAGAGACATTCTCTCTCTCGGTCGGGGTTTAGTGAAGTCAAGTCGTACATATAAGTGCGGCAAGAGTACATCGAATACAAAACACATGGATTCGTGAGTTTGATAAGAGAAACACACTCTCTCTCTCTCGGTCGGGGTTTAGTGAAGTCAAGTCGTACATATAAGTGCGGCAAGAGTACTTCGAATACAAAACACATGGATTCGTGAGTTTGATAACAGAGACATTCTCTCTCTCGGTCGGGGTTTAGTGAAGTCAAGTCGTACATATAAGTGCGGCAAGAGTACTTCGAATACAAAACACATGGATTCGTGAGTTTGATAACAGAGACACTCTCTCTCTCGGTCGGGGTTTAGTGAAGTCAAGTCGTACATATAAGTGCGGCAAGAGTACATCGAATACAAAACACATGGATTCGTGAGTTTCATAACAGAGACATTCTCTCTCTCGGTCGGGGGTTAGTGAAGTCAAGTCGTACATATAAGTGCGGCAAGAGTACTTCGAATACAAAACACATGGATTCGTGAGTTTGATAACAGAGACATTCTCTCTCTCGGTCGGGGTTTAGTGAAGTCAAGACGTACATATAAGTGCGGCAAGAGTACATCGAATACAAAACACATGGATTCGTGAGTTTGATAACAGAGACATTCTCTCTCTCGGTCGGGGTTTAGTGAAGACAAGTCGTACATATAAGTGCGGCAAGAGTACTTCGAATACAAAACACATGGATTCGTGAGTTTGATAACAGAGACATTCTCTCTCTCGGTCGGGGTTTAGTGAAGTCAAGTCGTACATATAAGTGCGGCAAGAGTACATCGAATACAAAACACATGGATTCGTGAGTTTGATAACAGAGACATTCTCTCTCTCGGTCGGGGTTTAGTGAAGTCAAGTCGTACATATAAGTGCGGCAAGAGTACATCGAATACAAAACACATGGATTCGTGAGTTTGATAACAGAGACATTCTCTCTCTCGGTCGGGGTTTAGTGAAGTCAAGTCGTACATATAAGTGCGGCAAGAGTACATCGAATACAAAACACATGGATTCGTGAGTTTGATAAGAGAAACACTCTCTCTCTCGGTCGGGGCTTAGTGAAGTCAAGTCGTACATATAAGTGCGGCAAGAGTACATCGAATACAAAACACATGGATTCGTGAGTTTGATAAGAGAAACACTCTCTCTCTCGGTCGGGGTTTAGTGAAGTCAAGTCGTACATATAAGTGCGGCAAGAGTACATCGAATACAAAACACATGGATTCGTGAGTTTGATAAGAGAAACACTCTCTCTCTCGGTCGGGGTTTAGTGAAGTCAAGTCGTACATATAAGTGCGGCAAGAGTACTTCGAATACAAAACACATGGATTCGTGAGTTTGATAACAGAGACATTCTCTCTCTCGGTCGGGGTTTAGTGAAGTCAAGTCGTACATATAAGTGCGGCAAGAGTACATCGAATACAAAACACATGGATTCGTGAGTTTGATAACAGAAACACTCTCTCTCTCGGTCGGGGTTTAGTGAAGTCAAGTCGTACATATAAGTGCGGCAAGAGTACTTCGAATACAAAACACATGGATTCGTGAGTTTGATAACAGAGACACTCTCTCTCTCGGTCGGGGTTTAGTGAAGTCAAGTCGTACATATAAGTGCGGCAAGAGTACATCGAATACAAAACACATGGATTCGTGAGTTTGATAAGAGAAACACTCTCTCTCTCGGTCGGGGTTTAGTGAAGTCAAGTCGTACATATAAGTGCGGCAAGAGTACTTCGAATACAAAACACATGGATTCGTGAGTTTGATAACAGAGACATTCTCTCTCTCGGTCGGGGTTTAGTGAAGTCAAGTCCTACATATAAGTGCGGCAAGAGTACATCGAATACAAAACACATGGATTCGTAAGTTTGATAACAGAAACACTCTCTCTCTCGGTCGGGGTTTAGTGAAGTCAAGTCGTACATATAAGTGCGGCAAGAGTACTTCGAATACAAAACACATGGATTCGTGAGTTTGATAAGAGAAACACTCTCTCTCTCGGTCGGGGTTTAGTGAAGTCAAGTCGTACATATAAGTGCGGCAAGAGTACATCGAATACAAAACACATGGATTCGTGAGTTTGATAAGAGAAACACTCTCTCTCTCGGTCGGGGTTTAGTGAAGTCAAGTCGTACATATAAGTGCGGCAAGAGTACTTCGAATACAAAACACATGGATTCGTGAGTTTGATAACAGAGACATTCTCTCTCTCGGTCGGGGTTTAGTGAAGTCAAGTCGTACATATAAGTGCGGCAAGAGTACATCGAATACAAAACACATGGATTCGTGAGTTTGATAACAGAAACACTCTCTCTCTCGGTCGGGGTTTAGTGAAGTCAAGTCGTACATATAAGTGCGGCAAGAGTACTTCGAATACAAAACACATGGATTCGTGAGTTTGATAAGAGAAACACTCTCTCTCTCGGTCGGGGTTTAGTGAAGTCAAGTCGTACATATAAGTGCGGCAAGAGTACATCGAATACAAAACACATGGATTCGTGAGTTTGATAAGAGAAACACTCTCTCTCTCGGTCGGGGTTTAGTGAAGTCAAGTCGTACATATAAGTGCGGCAAGAGTACTTCGAATACAAAACACATGGATTCGTGAGTTTGATAACAGAGACATTCTCTCTCTCGGTCGGGGTTTAGTGAATTCAAGTCGTACATATAAGTGCGGCAAGAGTACATCGAATACAAAACACATGGATTCGTGAGTTTGATAACAGAAACACTCTCTCTCTCGGTCGGGGTTTAGTGAAGTCAAGTCGTACATATAAGTGCGGCAAGAGTACTTCGAATACAAAACACATGGATTCGTGAGTTTGATAACAGAGACATTCTCTCTCTCGGTCGGGGTTTAGTGAAGTCAAGTCGTACATATAAGTGCGGCAGGAGTACATCGAATACAAAACACATGGATTCGTGAGTTTGATAACAGAAACACTCTCTCTCTCGGTCGGGGTTTAGTGAAGTCAAGTCGTACATATAAGTGCGGCAAGAGTACTTCGAATACAAAACACATGGATTCGTGAGTTTGATAAGAGAAACACTCTCTCTCTCGGTCGGGGTTTAGTGAAGTCAAGTCGTACATATAAGTGCGGCAAGAGTACATCGAATACAAAACACATGGATTCGTGAGTTTGATAAGAGAAACACTCTCTCTCTCGGTCGGGGTTTAGTGAAGTCAAGTCGTACATATAAGTGCGGCAAGAGTACATCGAATACAAAACACATGGATTCGTGAGTTTGATAACAGAGACATTCTCTCTCTCGGTCGAGGTTTAGTGAAGTCAAGTCGTACATATAAGTGCGGCAAGAGTACATCGAATACAAAACACATGGATTCGTGAGTTTGATAAGAGAAACACTCTCTCTCTCGGTCGGGGTTTAGTGAAGTCAAGTCGTACATATAAGTGCGGCAAGAGTACATCGAATACAAAACACATGGATTCGTGAGTTTGATAAGAGAAACACTCTCTCTCTCGGTCGGGGTTTAGTGAAGTCAAGTCGTACATATAAGTGCGGCAAGAGTACTTCGAATACAAAACACATGGATTCGTGAGTTTGATAACAGAGACATTCTCTCTCTCGTTCGGGGTTTAGTGAAGTCAAGTCGTACATATAAGTGCGGCAAGAGTACATCGAATACAAAACACATGGATTCGTGAGTTTGATAAGAGAAAAACTCTCTCTCTCGGTCGGGGTTTAGTGAAGTCAAGTCGTACATATAAGTGCGGCAAGAGTACTTCGAATACAAAACACATGGATTCGTGAGTTTGATAAGAGAAACACTCTCTCTCTCGGTCGGGGTTTAGTAAAGTCAAGTCGTACATATAAGTGCGGCAAGAGTACATCGAATACAAAACACATGGATTCGTGAGTTTGATAAGAGAAACACTCTCTCTCTCGGTCGGGGTTTAGTGAAGTCAAGTCGTACATATAAGTGCGGCAAGAGTACATCGAATACAAAACACATGGATTCGTGAGTTTGATAAGAGAAACACTCTCTCTCTCGGTCGGGGTTTAGTGAAGTCAAGTCGTACATATAAGTGCGGCAAGAGTACATCGAATACAAAACACATGGATTCGTGAGTTTGATAAGAGAAACACTCTCTCTCTCGGTCGGGGTTTAGTGAAGTCAAGTCGTACATATAAGTGCGGCAAGAGTACATCGAATACAAAACACATGGATTCGTGAGTTTGATAAGAGAAACACTCTCTCGGTCGGGGCTTAGTGAAGTCAAGTCGTACATATAAGTGCTGCAAGAGTACATCGAATACAAAACACATGGATTCGTGAGTTTGATAACAGAAACACTCTCTCTCTCGGTCGGGGTTTAGTGAAGTCAAGTCGTACATATAAGTGCGGCAAGAGTACACCGAATACAAAACACATGGATTCGTGAGTTTGATAAGAGAAACACTCTCTCTCTCGGTCGGGGTTTAGTGAAGTCAAGTCGTACATATAAGTGCGGCAAGAGTACTTCGAATACAAAACACATGGATTCGTGAGTTTGATAACAGAGACATTCTCTCTCTCGGTCGGGGTTTAGTGAAGTCAAGTCGTACATATAAGTGCGGCAAGAGTACATCGAATACAAAACACATGGATTCGTGAGTTTGATTACAGAAACTCTCTCTCTCTCGGTCGGGGTTTAGTGAAGTCAAGTCGTACATATAAGTGCGGCTAGAGTACTTCGAATACAAAACACATGGATTCGTGAGTTTGATAAGAGAAACACTCTCTCTCTCGGTCGGGGTTTAGTGAAGTCAAGTCGTACATATAAGTGCGGCAAGAGTACATCGAATACAAAACACATGGATTCGTGAGTTTGATAAGAGAAACACTCTCTCTCTCGGTCGGGGTTTAGTGAAGTCAAGTCGTACATATAAGTGCGGCAAGAGTACTTCGAATACAAAACACATGGATTCGTGAGTTTGATAACAGAGACATTCTCTCTCTCGGTCGGGGTTTAGTGAAGTCAAGTCGTACATATAAGTGCGGCAAGAGTACATCGAATACAAAACACATGGATTCGTGAGTTTGATAAGAGAAACACTCTCTCTCTCTCGGTCGGGGTTTAGTGAAGTCACGTCGTACATATAAGTGCGGCAAGAGTACATCGAATACAAAACACATGGATTCGTGAGTTTGATAACAGAGACATTCTCTCTCTCGGTCGGGGTTTAGTGAAGTCAAGTCGTACATATAAGTGCGGCAAGAGTACATCGAATACAAAACACATGGATTCGTGAGTTTGATAACAGAAACACTCTCTCTCTCTCGGTCGGGGTTTAGTGAAGTCAAGTCGTACATATAAGTGCGGCAAGAGTACTTCGAATACAAAACACATGGATTCGTGAGTTTGATAACAGAGACATTCTCTCTCTCGGTCGGGGTTTAGTGAAGTCAAGTCGTACATATAAGTGCGGCTAGAGTACATCGAATACAAAACACATGGATTCGTGAGTTTGATAACAGAAACACTCTCTCTCTCGGTCGGGGTTTAGTGAAGTCAAGTCGTACATATAAGTGCGGCAAGAGTACTTGAATACAAAACACATGGATTCGTGAGTTTGATAACAGAGACATTCTCTCTCTCGGTCGGGGTTTAGTGAAGTCAAGTCGTACATATAAGTGCGGCAAGAGTACATCGAATACAAAACACATGGATTCGTGAGTTTGATAACAGAAACACTCTCTCTCTCGGTCGGGGTTTAGTGAAGTCAAGTCGTACATATAAGTGCGGCAAGAGTACTTCGAATACAAAACACATGGATTCGTGAGTTTGATAAGAGAAACACTCTCTCTCTCGGTCGGGGTTTAGTGAAGTCAAGTCGTACATATAAGTGCGGCAAGAGTACATCGAATATAAAACACATGGATTCGTGAGTTTGATAAGAGAAACACTCTCTCTCTCGGTCGGGGTTTAGTGAAGTCAAGTCGTACATATAAGTGCGGCAAGAGTACATCGAATACAAAACACATGGATTCGTGAGTTTGATAAGAGAAACACTCTCTCTCTCGGTCGGGGTTTAGTGAAGTCAAGTCGTACATATAAGTGCGGCAAGAGTACTTCGAATACAAAACACATGGATTCGTGAGTTTGATAACAGAGACATTCTCTCTCTCGGTCGGGGTTTAGTGAAGTCAAGTCGTACATATAAGTGCGGCAAGAGTACATCGAATACAAAACACATGGATTCGTGAGTTTGATAACAGAAACACTCTCTCTCTCGGTCGGGGTTTAGTGAAGTCAAGTCGTACATATAAGTGCGGCAAGAGTACTTCGAATACAAAACACATGGATTCGTGAGTTTGATAACAGAGACATTCTCTCTCTCGGTCGGGGTTTAGTGAAGTCAAGTCGTACATATAAGTGCGGCAAGAGTACTTCGAATACAAAACACATGGATTCGTGAGTTTGATAACAGAGACATTCTCTCTCTCGGTCGGGGTTTAGTGAAGTCAAGACGTACATATAAGTGCGGCAAGAGTACTTCGAATACAAAACACATGGATTCGTGAGTTTGATAACAGAGACATTCTCTCTCTCGGTCGGGGTTTAGTGAAGTCAAGTCGTACATATAAGTGCGGCAAGAGTACTTCGAATACAAAACACATGGATTCGTGAGTTTGATAAGAGAAACACTCTCTCTCTCGGTCGGGGTTTAGTGAAGTCAAGTCGTACATATAAGTGCGGCAAGAGTACTTCGAATACAAAACACATGGATTCGTGAGTTTGATAACAGAGACATTCTCTCTCTCGGTCGGGGTTTAGTGAAGTCAAGTCGTACATATAAGTGCGGCAAGAGTACTTCGAATACAAAACACATGGATTCGTGAGTTTGATAAGAGAAACACTCTCTCTCTCGGTCGGGGTTTAGTGAAGTCAAGTCGTACATATAAGTGCGGCAAGAGTACATCGAATACAAAACACATGGATTCGTGAGTTTGATAACAGAGAGACTCTCTCTCAGTCGGCGTATTGTGAAGTCTTGTCGTACATATAAGTGTGGCAAGAGTACATCGAATACACAACACATGGATTCGTGAGTTTGAGAACAGAAACTCTCTCTCTCTCGGCTGGGGCATAGTGGAGTCACATTATATATACAAGTGCGCTAAGAATACACTGAACACACAACACGCGTAAAGAACTCTATCGTTACCACCAAACACATCACAAGAGTCTGGAAACAGCGACTTTCCAGATGGCGAGTGAGGTATCTGATTACAATTGTGAGTAAATCGATCATGGAACAGTCGAAGTGTTTTCTTCGCTAATCACACCCCACCCAATCAGGAAGTATCCCATGCCCTGGAACAAAGAAGAGGGTCCATGCAGAGCTAACCGCGAGGAAAACCACGACTTGTCCAGTAAACCTCCTAAATCCGTAATCCTCACACGTCACCTTTTGTTGAGTGCTGGGAGAACTCCAACAGGTTCCTAACGGGCAAGAACCGCCTCAGGTTCAACCTTTTTCAAAGCAGTATATGTCGATTATTTCTTGAGAGTCCCAGAAAGCAGTACCTATCATCTTACCAGCTGACAAAATGGTCGTTCCCTTCTTTGGGGCACCTTCACCAGCTTTTGCCAATTTTTGCTGCTGTTTTGACTCTCGTGTCTAAATATGGATCCAAGTTTCATCCACGGTTACAAATGTACAAAAAGTCCTGCGGAATGCGATTTAACATTGCCAGGTAGGTAGTGTTCTTCTGGATGCGCTTTAGGTGGACTGTGAGCAATCGCGGCATCCATCACGCACACAGCTGTTTTATTGCCAATTTTTCATGCAGGATGCTGTGCACTTATTCAGTTAAGATGCCTGCAGCCTCAGAAATCTCATGACTTTCATTCGGCAGCCTTGCATAACCAGATCGCAGATTTTTTCTGTGGTGTCCTGTTTGGTGACCTCAGTTGGACGATCAGAGCATGATTCATCTTCCATGCTCCTACGACCACGTTAAATCAATTCCGAAGGTCTTCAAAGTTGCTGCAAAGTCAGCGTGAACTTCGTCTAATTCATGCTCACTTTCTTCTCGGGCAACAAGCCAGGTGTATAGACGATTAAATATCGAGGTTTTGGGATCTTACACCTCTTCTATCATCAGGATATTTATAAAATGTTATGACCACAAATGAAACACCTGGATATAACACCAACATAAACAAAGACCAAACACTATTACAATTCGCATTACTGAACAAAAGACTGTATTCAGTAAATGAAATGCCAGGACAGGAGATGGCGTAAGCGTAGAAAATTGTGTCAAAGAAACATATCTACTTAACTTGATAATCAAGCGGTATCGATCCTTGCTTCTTAAATCGACGGGTTTCCATTTTTAAGGCCGGTTTTCAAGAGGTGCTGAACTGAAATCCAGCATCACGATTAAGCATGCTCGTTTCGGAGGAAATGGCCAAAGCCCCGTAAATTCTCCGCTCCAAGTAACAGATGGTCGTCTCCCGAAAATTGGCTCCATAGTCGGGTGAGGGATGCACTTCACGTTGATTTTTGTAAGATATTCAGCAACAACATTGGCAATATGCCGTCACGCATTATCGTGATGCAGCATCCAGCCTGCTTCACGGAAATGTGGTCTTTTGCGCCTGATATGGACTTTCAATGTTTTCAGGACATTCCTGTAGTATTGTCCAGTTACTGATGTGTGTGCAAGTACAACATGCTGTTAAACCATTCCATGAATATCAAAGAATGAGATGACCATAACTTTCCCAGCAGAAGCAATCACTTTTGCATTTTTGGGGTTTGGTGATGAAGGAGCTTTCCACACTGAGCTTTGCTGTTTGCTCACAGAATCAAAATGATGTAGCCAAGTTTCATCAGCAGTGATTACGTTTGAAAGAAACTCCTGATCTTCCTCTAACATCAACTTTAACTGCATACAGAAATGCGAATGTCCTTTTGTTCGGAAATCAACAGTCTTGGAACCCATCACGCACAAACACGTCTCATGTGTAATGTTTCTGTCATCAATGTGTGGGTGACACCCAATGTAATGTTCAGTATTTCAGAAAGTGATCTTAAGGTAATTCGTGGATGCTCTCTCACAATGGCAGCAGCAGTGTTGATGTTTTCTTCTGTAAGAGCAGTAACTGGAGCACCAGGTCCAACTTCATTTGAAATTGATTGTCTCCCCTCTTTAAACATTTTAAACCACCTTCGAGCTGTTCTGTAGGGAAGAACACACTCTCCATAGGCCTTCTGTAACAATTTATAGGTCTCAACTGAAGATTTGTTGAGACGAAACCAGAATTTCAAAGCCGCAAGTTGTTCCTCGCTTGTTACCTTCATTGCAGCGGTAGGCGATAACGAACATGTCTGAAGTTGTCTGGTTCTCACAGGCGGGAACCAGGAGTACCAACATTGAAACTACTACGGTGTGTTTGTTTCACATTAAGCTAACAGAATATTATAATAAAATTGAATTTTTGTGCGAAAAATTATGACCGTAAAAAGTTATGGTCATTCTTTATTGAACAGCCCTCGTACAAGAAACAATTAATTAAGGTTTACCTTGGTTAACATAAAGTAGATAGAAAGAGTGAGTAAGGAAAATAATGTAAATTTCCTCTACATACCGCAACAACTAAGGTAACTTATAATTGTTACTGAAAAGCTACGTCATGTGGTCGTCCTGGTATCACGTATGAATTAATTACATTTAGTTTTGGAAGGCTATTTATTGATTATTTCCTCCCTTTGCCGGAAATTTGAAACATTTCATTCTTAAGGCACAATTTGTTAGAAGACCTGAAGAAGGGTGTAGACACCGCCCCAAGATGTTGGATCATTTGTCTTGGGCAGAACCTACTGACTGCATCGATACATCAGATGTGGCGTGGAATGCCCAAGTTATAGCCTCTTGTCAGAATTTGAACAATTATTTATTACACTGCCCCGCTATACAGCTTTCGTATTCATTTGTTTGTGGAAAGTATTTCGTTACAGTGGATATCTTCTGCGTTGCTAGATAAGCTCTTATGATTCTACTAGATGTTACAAAATAACAATATTAGGAATCTATATGTTTTAAAAATATTAGTACAGTGGACATCTTGTCCTTACAACCAACTGTGGGTTGGATTACGATTACACTGGGGAACAAAAAAAAATTATATACCCGAAACAAAATAGGCAAATTCTTATGTAAACTGATCTACTGATTCCAAAAATGCCCCTCAAAATGCTGTATCATGTACGTTTTTTAGGTATTCATAATTTTTTAGGAAAACTTACAGAAATGTGATGTGATAACTCATATTTGATCAATTGAAAATAATAGGTATTTTATTGCCAAATAGCATTGAAAATAATTATTATTAATTATTAAAAGGGCGCGGGGGTAGCGCGGTGGTTTCGTTCGCGGCTCCCGTTCTAAGGGTCCCGAGTTCGATTCCCGGCTCTGGGGTTGGCGATTTTAAGTCGGCCCTATCCACGCCTTCACCTCTGTCTAGCACACGTGAAGTATCCCCTATGCCCAACGTGGTTCGGAGTCCACGGTAAAAACTGTAGGTCCTCTCACCTCACCGCCATCTTCACTATCACCCTATCATCGGAGGTAATGGACACCGCCCTCTGGGTGCCTCCACCTGAGAAATGGGTCCGGTCATCACTTGGTGGGGTGAGGTTACCCCGAAGGCCAAGGTTGCCATGTGGGGAGTGTTAGTAACTAACTAACTATTAATTATTAAAATAAATAAACACAAGATAATGATGGAAACCAATACCTGAATTATCTCAGAAGTATTTTACTGTTGATCTTTTTGTATTGACTCTC
This sequence comes from Mantis religiosa, assembly GCA_030765055.1. Classification (NCBI taxonomy): domain Eukaryota; kingdom Metazoa; phylum Arthropoda; class Insecta; order Mantodea; family Mantidae; genus Mantis; species Mantis religiosa. Next base: position 29,649,218 of record CM060954.1, read on the forward strand.
CCGTTTGAGGAACCAACAATAGTCTCCGAACATGGTTGAATCCCAGCGATACCCTGGTAACGTCTTTCCATCTCAGAAATGTCCTGGTGAAAACGCTCACCTTGCTCATCACTTACTACAGCTCCTAGGTTTGTAGGGAAACTATCAAGGTGAGTGCAAAAAGTGACATACGGCAACCCATTTCTTTGTAGCTCCTTAATAGTTCTGAGACTAAAGTTTCATAATTTTCTTCTTTGTTATTGCCCAGGAAGCCTTCTAACACTGATTTAAATGATTTCCATGCTGCCAGTTCAACACGTTTAAGCTTTGATTCAAAAACACTGTCTTTAAGTAGTCTTATCCACGGACCGACAAATATACCTTCCTTCAATTTAGATTCACTTATTTTTGGAAAGATACTTCTTAAATACTCAAACGCACTTCCACTTTTGTCCAAACCTTTAACAAAATTCTTAATTAACCCGAGCTTGATGTGAAGTGGGGGGAGAAGAACTTTGTTTGGGTCTACTGGAGGCACATACTTAACATTGCTTGCTCCAGGGGTATAGTCTTCCCTTTTCCCCCACTCTTTCACTATAAAATGCTTGTCAGTTGCCCTACTGACCCATAAGCACCTCCCTGCAGTCCCGTTAGCAATGCAACTACCTTGAGGTCACTACAAATTTCCCAGCCATGGTTTGATAACTAATAGCATCTAAAATTATGGACATGGAATCGTTAGTCTCCTTCATTCCTATGGCATGAAATAAAGGTGTTGAAGGTAGTAAATTGCCATTATGAAGCAACACTGCCTTTAAGCTGTACTTAGAAGAGTCAATGGTTATTATTTTAAATTAAGTCAATATGAGTTGGTATCATACCTCATTTCTGTAATTTTATATAAAAGAATAAGAATATCTCAAAAACGTTACGCGATACAGCATTTTCAGAGGCATTTTTGGAATCAGCGAGCCATTTTGTATAAGAATTAGCCTATTTTGTTTCGGGTACAAAAAACGTGTTCCCTAGTGTTATTAGAGTACGCCATGTGTAGGTATAGGGTACACAATAGAGGGGAAGCTTATTTGAAATTTATTGTAGCTATTACCCTTTAAGGAAAAGGTTTGGTGTAAGGTTATCACAGCAGGTGCGAAAGGCCGCGGAAGACAATTTTGAACACCCGACGTCTAAGGAGGTCATCTCGACGGCCAAACAGCCGTCTACTATCGCATTTGCTCCTTTGAGCAAGCTTCCGAAGACCACCAAACGTAGAAACATACCTGACAGATAAAACTGTAGTAAAGGAAAGCAAAATTATGGACAGTAAATCGTGGTAAATGAATATGTACCTATATTCAATATTTCGTGAGAACATACGTTATATATATATATATATATATATATATATATATATATATATATATATATATATATATATATATGACGGGTAGTACCCAATTGCAGTGAATAAATAAATACATACATAATACATACATATCAGAAAATGTTCTTCGTAGAAGGGATGGGAACAACAACAGGAAGAAAATTACCTCTGTTTTGTAGTTCAGATAAAGAAAAATTGCTTGAGTTTAGAATGTTATACCAATTTGTATCCTTTCCGTATGAGAAACAAACACAGTCACTTCTTTTTCTAAAAATCTTTCTTTTTTATTATAAAAATATGCATTTAAAATGAAATATAGGGTTTGATCTGATTGGTAAAAGGTAAGTGATAGACAAAATTACACAAAAAATGTAGATCTTGTGAAACAAAAATTTATGTCTAATGCCATTACCGATGTCTAAGATATTATTTGTTATTGGTTTAAATTTAAATTTATTTTATATTTTTATCAACTACAAATCGATATTTCACTTCCCTTCCTTTCTTTCGTGTATGCCAAGGACGGAATACAAAAGGCATTAGTGACTTGTTTAGAAAAAATTGAGTAACGCCTTGTTCTACAGTGTCCTTATTGTATACCTAAAACAAAATGTGTTAAATAATGAGGGGCTATCTGTATTTACAAGAGATTAGCTTTTGTGAGATTAATTTGTGAAGTACTGAGCAGGGAACAGTAGACAAGTATTTTATATTGTGTTTAACAGACCATCAAACATCACCCCACTTTGGAGGATTTTAAAATTTAAATGGAGGTATACTAAAAAAGGTGGGCAAGTACTTTGCATTTTGGCATTTTATAATTTTAAATGTATTGGGTCATTAAAATATTTAATAAAAACACGGTAGAACTAGAATTTCAAAAATTGACATTTGAGTCTATTGCTCCCTCTTTAGCACAGGTGATAGCGTGTCAGCTTTACGTCCAAGAGGTCCCTAGTTTAACTCTCCATCAGGGTTAAGGTATATCCGGGATTTTCCCTTATCCTGATAGATGAATGTCTGGTGACTCTAAGCTCAATGGACCGTAGGCTCATTTGAGTATCATTCCATTCATCGGCGCACATAACTTAACGTTGGATGACGTAAATTGAAAAAAAGTTTTAGTTTATCTATAATATTTGGAATCCTTCACTGTCAGTAGCTTCAATTTTTTACCAAAGCATGAAATTTTACTGAAAATTAGAAGTTATCTGGTAAAATATTTTAGTAAATGCAGTATTTTAAGTAATGAAAAATGCTGAAAAAAGAATTTGCATTGTGGTGATGGGTCCATGAGTGCTTCTAAGGGCACACAGAATTACAAATTTGTAGATTATCAAAGGTATAAATTAAAGGGTGGAGCATAAAATGGTCAAAATTTGTATTTCTACCTGAAGCTCATCCAATACGGCTGGCTTACTTAAAAGGTTATCGCATCTCTATAACTTGAATAACAAAGGGGACGAAATCAAAAAGCTTTCTATGCTGTTGGACCATTGTTCAGAACTGCCACACACTAGTAACATTCATTCTCTGGAGCTTTCCACACCGGGTGGTCAAGTTTATTAGCAACTTGAACCTATGCAACACGTCTGGACAGTGATTGTCTACGAAGGGCCACAAGTTTGCAGAACAAGGTGTGTGCTGGCGCCAGGTAAAGAAGGATCGGATGTCCATGCAAGGAGGTCCCTCCGCCCCGCAATTTCCTGCCTTGCTTGCTCTGGAGGACATCCATGTATGTGGTGTCAATATTTACTTCTCCGAGAAGACGCGTGTTCTCTGCCTTTTGTGGCCAGGACATCGCTTCGATCCAAATGGCTTTATAGCAATTATACCAGCAAGACTGTGCTCCCGGAAATTCACAAAGATGCAGCATTATCGAGGAAGAACGTACCAGTTCTGAATATAGTACTTTCAACTACGGCTAAACCATTTAGGATTTGTCATAAACACATGAGACAACTACCTGGTTTACCGGGAAAAACACGAGTCAGTTGAATTTAATGTCATGTCGGCACGTTGGTCATAGTCGCTCAAAGGTTAGAGCGGCTGGACGGCAACTAGAAGATCCGTGGTTCAAGTCCCGGCTACGGCATTGAATTTTTCAGTCTGACTCTATGTTTCCATACTTTAGCCTACACACGAACAATGTGAAAGAACAATTAATTTCCATGTTTTGTCTTTGTTTATATTTGTCTTATATCCAGTGATACATTTGTGGTTATAACATTTATTAAAATATTGTGATGATGGGACAGATGCACGCCCTCGAAACGTCAATTCCTAATCGTCTTTTCATCTGACTTGTTTCCCGACAAGATCTGGAACATATTCATTTAATATTTACAATCTGCACCGAGTGACAGGTTTCTTCCTTTGAAAGACTTTGCATGGGTATTACTAATAATTAGTGTTCGCATTTACGTATATATTAGAATACATCTTCTAAAGTCAAAGTCTGCTATGTCTAATGGACATTTATAGCCGTCTTGATAACACCAAAAGTTGAATCACAATCGTCTGTAACAATAATACAGACATTAATCATGAACTGCTATTGACCCAAAAATACTTCTTAAAAAAGGTGTGCATGTATTGCTTACGACGTTACATTGTCTTTAGACTATGAATGACGGGCTGGTCACTGTTAAATATGTATTAAATTACGGGGGTGGATCAAAAAGTAATGCGTCCTATTTTTATCTCTTTTAATTGCCAAGAAAATTGAATCCAATGTACATAGCTTGAAAACTACAACTCTGACGATTCATTTGTCACTATTCAGTATAATTTCCGTCCCTTTTAACAATTTTGGTCAACCTTTTAACTAGGGCATGTATTCCAGTGTGGTAAAACACACGGTCTTGCTTCCTAAGCCATAGACGCACGGACGTTTTCACAGCCTCCTCATCTTCAAAATGAATCTAACGATGAGCTTCCTTTAGTGGCCCGAACAGATGGAAGTCTGATGGTGCCAGGTCAGGGCTCTATGGGGTATGTGGTAAGACTTGCCATCTCAATTTCTCAATTTCTGCAGTGGTGTAACGGCTGGTATGTGGTCTTGCATTGTCATGCAAAAGAAGAACATCCGCCATAGTTTTTGTTGGGCAAACTCGGCGAAGAGTGCTTTCAGCTTTTTGAGAGTTCTGACGTATTGGACAGAATTTATTGTGCATCCCTGCTCCAAAAAATCAATCATAACCACACCCTCTGCATCCCAAAACACTGTCGCTATAACTTTCCCTGCCAACCGCTGAGTTTGAATTTTCTTTTTCTTCGGTGACGTTGTGTGATGCCATTCCATTGACTGCCTCTTTGATTCAGGTTCAGAAAAGTGAACCCACGTTTCGTCTCCAGTAACAATTTTTTCCATAAACTTCTCTCCCTCCATATTGAAGCGCTGCAAGTGTTCGGAGGCTATTGTTTTCTTTGTTTCTTTGTTTTGGGTGATTAACATTCTTGGTACCCAACGTGAACAGACTTTTGAGTAACCCAGTTGTTGAATAATCGTCATGACACTGCCTTTACTGGGAAAATGCATCACAATTCACCTGTTGTTACCCTGTGATCACCACGACTCGCTGAATGTTGCATGGAGTCACTGCAGTCACCGGCCTGTCGCTTCGCTATTCATCTGTCAATAGTGTTTGCCCTTCAGCTTCGTTACAGCGATGAACCCATCGTCTAACAGTGCTGACATCCACCGTTGCATCACCATACACATTTTTTAGCCTTTCGTGAATGCGAATTAGCGTTTCACCTTCCGCAGTCAAAAATTCAATCATAGAACGCTGTCTAATACGAATGTCGATGTCAGCCATTTTGCAAGAGGATGCAGTGCTGCCACCTGTTGACTTAGGAAGTTACCACTGCAGGTGATTGGAGAAGAAGGTTTGAGGAATTGCACCAAATTCAAAGTTTTCACATAAATAACTTATTTAAGGGGGAAAAATAAGGGGCATTACTTTTTGACCCAGCCTCGTATATGTATTGTTTTGAAAGCCCCATTAACACGCAACATTGAAAAGCGAGAAGGAGTGGTAAAGAAGGAAGGCTCTAGATATTTTGTAAACTAATAGCCGTCACACAAGATTATAACTACAGTTGGTTCTGGTGAAGTGGGAGGAAAGCAAAAGATAAACCATGAACGTAAACCAGAGAGGATGATGGTCTCATACGCCCACTTGCCTTATCTTGGCTTTCCACAGCCAGTACAAGAAACAGACGCTAGCTGCTTTTCTTTGACAATGTTTTCACGCTTATTCGTTCAAACTTTTGTAATTTAAACAATACGTTTAATTATTATAGAGAACACAGAGAAAACACGGAGATATCAAATTCAGAGAAGGTTATTTCCAGTAAGATGTAGCAACGTGCCATACATCTAATGACACCATGGAACTTGTAACCAGTTTCTGTGATAAACGAATAATCTGAAAAGTTCTGTGGCCCCCCCCCCCGAGATCCCCTAGCCTAACCTCACCGGATTTTTCTTTTGGGGTATCTAAAAATAGAATTTACAAGAATAGTCCACGGACATTTGGTGTTCTCAAAGAATCAGTTCGAACCGAAATAAGTAACATTGACGAGGATATTCTCCGTAAAACTTCAGAGAATATGGTAAGATGAGTACAAACATGTGTAGATGCTGGTGGAGGACACTTCCAACATTTTCTCTGAGATGTAAATAGTACAATGTAATCTACCAATTGTGTATTATGTTCTCCCAAAGTTTCCAGCGTGTCCCATTATTGGTTCAAACGTAATGGCCTATTGAAGTGGTTCAGGTTTATATGGGTCGAATTATACAAAGTATTCAGTTCTGTTTTGGTGCACAAGACTCTTTCTTCAGGTGTCCAAATATTTATTTTACACGGAATCATTTAAGTTTTAATATTTTTACTATTCTACCCATAAAATAAGTGTTATTTTCTATTTTTATTGTTTCTAAATAAGTTGTTATGCATTAAATTCTCCAACTGACTCGTGTTTTTTTTTTCGGTAAAGCACTTAGGAGTTCTCTTAAAGACATGAGACAACTACCTTAATGTCATGTCGGCACGTTGGCCATAGTAGCTCAAGGGTTAGAGCGGCTGGACGGCAACGAGAAGATCCGTGGTTTAAATCCCGGCTATAGCATTGAATTTTTCAGTCTGACTCTATCTTTTCATACTTTAGCCTACACACTGTAAAGCGCAGAGGTTCTACTCCCATTACTCCTCGACCCGTAGGACCAAGGACCTGGGTCTCCTTCTACCCGGGAGCGATGGATACTCCAGGGCTCTTTCCATAGGGCAATATCTGATTTCTTAAAAAGCCCCCCCCCCCCGCTGAGCACAATGTCAAGACGGGATTGAAGTGGATACGCCACTTACGCACGTCAACCCCTCAGGGAAGACTACCGAAAACCTCGGTGGCGCCGCCTGGTGATCTAGCACACCTTCTACAAGCTCTGCAGGCTAGCACCCGGGACTTATGAGGCAAAGCACTACCCCCTCCGGGTGGCCGTAGGCTGGCCATAGGTACCCAATTCCCCGTGGGTATCGGGAACATACTACCCCCTCGAGTCCAACCCAATCCGAACAACTCTCCTACGGGAGGGGCTCGGCAGGTCGGCCTGAGGTTCCCCTAGTAACGTCAGAGGTACCACGAGTGCTAAGGGTCCGCAGCGCCCGCACCTCGGCAGCTGAAGCGGACAGATCCCCATTCCCTATGGGACCTACACACTGTGAAAGAACAATTAATTTACAATAATTGACCTAATAGTGGTTAACTATAAAGCCCGGGCCTTAAAGTACTTACATCATAGTAAGTTGCCATTAAGGTAGTTGTCTCATGTGTTTATGAGAACTCCTAAGTGGTTTACCGGGAAAAACATGAGTCAGTTGGAGAATTTAATGTCATGTTGGCAGGTTGGCCATAGTAACTCAAGGGTTAGAGCGGCTGGACGACAGCCAGAAGATCCGTGGTCCAAATCCCGGCTATGGCATTGAATTTTTCAGTCTGACTCGTTCCATACTTTAGCCTACACACGGCCAGTGTAAAAGAACAAGTAATTTCCAATAATTGATTTAATAGTGGTTAACTATAAAGCCCGGGCCTTAAAGTACTTACAGCACAGTAAGTCGCCATTAAGGTAGTTGTCTCATTTGTTTATGAGAACTCTTAAGTGGTTTACCGAGAAAAACACCAGTCAGTTGGAGAATTTAATGTCATGTCGGCACGTTGGCCATAGTAGTTCAAGGGTTAGAGCGGCTGGAAGGCAACCAGAGGATCTGTGGTTCAAATCCCGGCTATGGCATTGAATTTTTCAGTTTGAATCTATCATTCCGAATAACCTATTATTTCATGCTGTCCCAATAAGTTTCTTTTACTCACTGTAATTGAACTCAGCAAACCTAACCGCCAGGTACCTCTTAGATACCTTAATATATGCGTCGAGGTAAAAAAACAAGAGAGAATAAGAAGTTATTAAAAAAATATTTGACGAAGTAGAACAATAAGTATGGATCTGACCTCACGTACTCCACTCATTCGAAAAAAATTAATAGCTGAAATATTAATGGGAGAAAAGAGAACAAGGAAAAGTATGCTTTTGTTTTGCTTCGTGCTGAACGGAACGGCACGCAAACAGAAGAGCTCTAATGGCAGTAAATGGCAGTCCGCGCCACTGGCTAAGTTGTGTTGGACAGATAGCTGTAGCCGATTATGCTCATAATACAGGCAATAAGAACGGATCACGGAATCACAAGTTAGTAACGTGTTGCTTTATAACATCTTGTGCGTGTAGAGGCTCTCTTTTACTTTTTTTTCCGCCCCAAAAATTGATAAGAGATAAGGCGCTGCAGGCCACGCAAATGCATATGCGGGAGACGGATTGTACAAGATAACAGGAAAATATCGCTTAGTAGTCTCCCTTAAAACACGTGAGCGATACCGTAATGCGGCACCAAGGTACCCTGTGTTTCTCACACAGCGTTATGTCCCAGGGGATAAGGGAGGTTCATCATAATCTTAGGGAGCCGTGATGTTACATTTTCTATCTCAGAAGTGGTAAAGGATTGTATAGAAATTGTGAATGAAATTATAACTGATAACTTACTTGTTTAAGGGGGGACGTACGAGAAAAGGTTCAAAAAATCAAATTTTTTTACTGTTTTGTAAAATAGTATATAGTATTAACTATCAAACACCAAAATATTATGACTGTACGTGGTCTGTATGTACCTTTAAAAAATTAAATGCCCTAGTGTTGCATAGTAGCATAGTAGCTACACATAGTCTTCCATCAGCTGTCTTGGAATCTATAAAGCCCACCTACCAATTCTTAACACACCCAGACTTGCTAAATAATGTCTCTATGGAGAGACACAAAACCCAAATGAAAGCCTTAACAGTTTGATATGGAAAAGGTGTCCCAAAACATCATTTGTGTCTTCCATAGTGGTGAAAATTGCTACATATGATGCTACAATAGTGTTTAATAATGGGAATGTTGACAGAAAGAAAGTTATGCATCAGTTAGGGTATCAACCTGGTGTGCTTATGGAAACCATTGCAGAGTATCGACAACATTCGCATCGCTGGTGCAGAAAGAGCTATGAAATTAATGCAGAAAGAAGCAAGACAGAAGAGGAATTTAAAAAGAAAGGCTGAAGAAGACGAGAATGAGGATACAGACTATGGATATGGGAAGTTCTGACTTAAAATTAAAAGGCAAACTGAATAATACTTATTGTATTTTTAATTGCCTTTCCCCGTAACTTGCATTTTCTACAACTTCAACCCATTTTTCTCTCAAACTACTTCATCTACAGTGAAGCAATTTAGCACACAGCTTTCTTATGCCACAATGAACATTTTGTTGGTTCTACAATTTAAGTTTAAACTCCAGATGGAATGTGATGAAACAAAATATATGAAATTATTTTAATTTTTAAAGGATGCATATGATTAACATTTTTGTTAAATTCTATGCAGCTTCAATAAGAAATCTAAATCCACAAAATTCATTTTTAGTGTGTTTTAAAATAACATACCAAATTTCAGAAAGATAGCATATGTGTATTTTGAAAAAAAAAATGGGCTTAAGTTTGTAAATATCTCTGCATAAAGAAAAGATATGTAGCATTAGTTATAAACAATGGAAAATTATGAAAGTTTTTTTGCATATTAACTGTATTATCTTAAAAGAGTATATTAAGTTTCACTTCTCTAACTTGAAACTTTGGTTGTTATGGCTATTTATGTAAGACCCTGAATATTTGCATACGCACCCCCTTAAGGCAAAAAAATAGGAGGCATTACTTTTTGACCCAGCTTAGTATTAGTACAATTGATGGAAATTAATCATTTCTTCACACTAGCAGTATCTAGGCTAAGGTTCAGTCAACATGAAGTATTCAATGCATTGCTGGGATTTGAACCACGGATCTTCTGGTTTCTGTCATGTCACTCTAAACCATTGAGCTACTAATATGTCGTCACGGCATTAAATTCTTCATTTGTCTCGTATATTTCCCCGGCAAATCACTAGGGGCTCTCGCATTCGAGATACACGTTTGTGACGACTTACTATGGTAAATACTTGACTCCCAGGCTGCATCATTTAACTCTTATTCTTTTAGTTAATTGATGAAAATTAATCATTTCTTCACACTAACAGTATGTAGGCTAAGATTTTTGATAAATGCAGGCAACATGAAAAATTTAATGCCTGTCGGGGATTTGAATCACGGATCCCCTGGTTTCCTTCCAGTCGCTCTTACTCATTGAGCAACTAATATGCATATTCCAAAATGTTACAACTTACAATGTAAATTTTACATGTGAGAGGAATTTGGATCTTAAAACAGAAAGATGAAAGTTATTTTGAATTAGCTGAGATTAAATTTTTAGTGGTGTTTTAGGGCCCGTCTGAGATGAAATTTTTGAAAGCAGATAAGGGAGTAATACAAAATGGGATAGATTAGCTAATAAATAAATAAGATAAGATTTAATGATTAGTAGTACTTGATATATAGAGGATAATGAACAGAAGTAGAAAAAGCAGCTCAGTATGTAGAATGCATTCAGGCAAGCTACCAGAAAGTGTGCTAGAATACAAACCTAAAGGATGAAGATGGATAGGATGGGCAGTGTTAAGATGAAAGTGAGACCCGAACAGGTCAATAATCTAATCCAGAAAAGGAACAAGAAGAAAATCCACCTTTAGAAAATTAAAAAAGCGAAAAGAATTCTTATAATTTAGCAAGTCATCAAGTAAGAATTGTGTTTTAGATGGAAATAAAAACAAAATATTTGGGAACATGTAGCTACAGTAGGAAATTTAATGAGGTAATCCTGAAATAGGAAAGAGTTACACTGATAAAAGAATGTGTATTTGTGAAATGTATATCTTTCCTATATTGTATGTTTATTTCTCATGATTGTGTTTTATTGTAATCTATTCACTAGCCAGCGATGAAATTCCTGCCTCCAGAGTCTGAATGTTTTGGGGATGTTTTTAGCATGCTGAAATCAAATTCAAAACCAGAAAGTTCGTATCACGTACCATTTTTTCACATTTTCAATTTTTTGTTTCCTTAGATCGTAATTTTCTTATGTTTGTAGGAACTTATAACGTCATTATATATAGTGTAATGCTTAAACCTGTGTAGTTTTATAATGCCAGGATATGAAAACAAAATGTTTTAAGATTGTTCATAGTAATAATGGAAGGCACCGGAAGTTTCTTATCTGATATGGGAATTTAGAGTGCACTAACCTGCTACCTTGCCATTAGTGTATGTTTATTTGTGGGATATAACTCCTCTATGGATGCACTCTCTTATCTAATGTTTGTGAGCACATACACATGCGGTGTAGTATCTCTCACACTTCTTTACTCTGTGTTTCATCTGGAAACAAAAACAGTTGCAGGCTTTATCACGGAGTAGAATGTTGTGATCTATTAGTTCAATACGAAAGTATTTACCATGTCGCATCGCACTTGTATAAAGTGTGTGTGTGGTGTTTTAGGGCCCGTCGACAACAAGGTCATTTGGGCTACTTGTATAAATGATCCAGACCACTTTTGTTATATACTTATATATCGTATGTGGGAAATACACATTGCCTAAGCAGAGGCGTAATATTACAGATTTTGTGAAAAAAGCATATCTCGCCTACTTTGGAATTAAACTTGGAGACCAAAGTAAAGCTTGGGCACCACACAAGGTATGTAGAGCATGCATTGGAGAACTTCGTCATTGGGTCAACGGCAGAAGACCGTCGGTATCTTTTGGAATACTTATGGTTTTGAGAGAGCAGATGAACCGTAGTGATGACTGCTACTTCTGTTCGTATGATGTGAAAGGGTACAATTCTAAAAATAAGAAGCAAATTGTGTATCCAGTTGTACGGTCAGCTTTGTGAGTCCTAAAGTTCTGCTGCCACATCTCCACATTAAGCTTGGCTTAATGAAACAGTTTGTTAAGGCTTTAGATAAGGAAAAAGACTGCTACAAGTATATATGTGAGAAATTCGCACTTAACTCAAGCAAAATTAAAAGAAGGTATATTTAATGGCCCGGATATAAGAAGATTGATGTCTGATGCTGCATTCAAAAACACCATGGATTAAAAGGAGAAAGCTGCATGGATATCCTTCTGTGAAGTTGTTTCAAAATTTCTTGTTAACTACAAGGAACCCAATTACCGAAACATTGTAGCTAACATGCTTGAAGCATATAAGAAACTTAGTTGTAATATGAGTTTGAAAATTCATTTCCTGTTTTCTCATCTAGATTATTTCCCCGAAAATCTAGGATTTCTTAGTGAGGAGCAAGGCGAACGATTTCACAAGGATATGGAGCAGTTCGAACGCAGGTAACAGGGACGATGGAGCATAAGTATTGTCACCCGAGCTTCGGAACACTCTGTAGACTGGGCAAGCAGCAGACGGGTCGGTGTTCGCCCCGCCTCCTCGTTTGTCTTATAGCGTTAAGAAGGGATGGCTGGGACAAAAAACATCACGGCGCCGACTCTTTCTGTTCCACCTGTGTTCTCGAACCTACAGGATATTTCCTCTAATCTAGAACCTTCCGATCGACCCGCTGGCCCTATATAAGCAGCACGTCGGGCAAGAGGAGTCAGTCAGTTCTTGGTGTAAGAATGCAGTGCTAGTGTACGACGAGAAGACTGTGTGAGAGCATCGGAAGATTGTACGTAATTACGAGTGCAGTGAAATTGTAGCGGACGAACTGGTGAATCGTAATTGTGTGCATTACGTAATTCTGTGTAATTGGCAAGAGTTTAACTCTAAGTCGGTGGAAATAAAGAACATTTTTGAGTGGTGTAATTGAACTTTTCATTTCACGAACCCACAAAGTCACAGTATGCTTGCTGACTATTGCTGGATGTTTAAGCGTGAAATACCTGAGGACAAACATAAAAGGAAAAGGACCAGGAGAACTTTCTCAACTAAGAAGCAACGGATGTAAAATGCGTGTGATGCATTCCAATAGTCAAGGATATAAGGCAAAATAAAGCAAAGTAAATAAGACTAAACAAAAGAAAAACTCTAGTGACATGTATGAATAACCATACACGTAATTTCAATATGTTCTGTATATTATTTATTGTTTTCATTTAAAATAAAAAAAGTATAATGCGAAAGTCTGTGGTCAATTTCACTTAATTCTACATATATGTATAGTGATTTCGCAAGAAAACCTTACGTGATAGAAATAAATGGATTGAAAATTCTGATTCAGCACGTCAGCATTATACAGAGTCACAATATTTAGTTTAGGCAACAAACAAAAGGTTTTAATTCGCAGGCTGCCAATAATTATTGGCAGTCAGTATCACCTAAATACCGCGTTCGGTTTATACAAAACTTACATTGGACAGAGTGACAAAGTTAACGCACATATGCCTTCCACCCTTACAAATTTCTCCACGTATCATAGCCATACTACAAAATCCAACAACACTTATCAAAAAATGGCCCACTGACATTAGAGAAGGGGACAAATCGGGCAATGCTTACAACCCCTGTGGTCCCACAAACACCTCCATTTAGTTGTCCATGCTATATCTGCAACATTGCAGTCCTGTACTCAAATCACCTGTGTAAACTGGTGGAAGCTTTCCGCATTGGTGCACCAGGTTCAAAAGGATTATCCCATTTGGCAGTTATTCCTATAAAAACATCAGCATTTTCTGGGTTTTAAAAGCAAAATCCTTTCTGCTTCAGGAAACTTGTTGCAGCCTTGAATTAACAGGATTAAATTAATTTTGGAACTAGAGAGGATTGCGCTTAATGCAATAATTGCAAATATGGATTAGATTATATCATAAATTTATTACTAGTGTAATAGCTTTTGTTTCAGGAGGCATTGATTTAAAAATGTAATGTCAGAGGTCTTTTTCTGCCCATTCTTTAAAAAAACTATTCTTGCAAAACTGACAAAAAATGTGAATTTAAATAGCACTAGGGAACACGTTTTTTGTACCCGAAACAAAATAGGCTAATTCTTATGCAAAATGACTCGCTGATTCCAAAAATGCCTCTGAAAATGCTATATCACGTAACGTTTTTGAGATATTCTTATTATTTTATATAAAATTACAGAAATGAGGTATGATACCAACTCATATTTACTTAATTTAAAATACTAGCCATTGACTCTTCTAAATCCAGCTTAAAGGCAGTGTTGCTTCATAATGGCAATTTACTACTTCAATACCTTTATTTCATGCCATTGGAATGAAGGGGACATACGATTCCATGTCCATCATTTTAGATGCTCTTAGTTATCAAAACCTTGGCTGGGAAATTTGTAGTGACCTCAAGGTAGTTGCATTGCTAACAGGACTGCAGGGAGGTTTCACAAAATATTGTTGTTTTTGTGTTTATGGGACAGTAGGGCAACTGACAAGCATTTTATAGTGAAAGAATGGGGGAAAATAGAAGACTATACCCCTGGAGCAAGCAATGTTAAGTATGTGCCTCCAGTAGACCCAAACAAAGTTCTTCTCCCCCCACTTCAGATACAGCTCGGGTTAATGAATAGTTTTGTTAAAAGTTTGGACAAAAGTGGAAGTGCATTTGAGTATTTAAGAAGTACCTTTCCCAAAATAAGTGAATCTAAATTGAAGGAAGGTATATTTGTGAATCCTCAAATAAGACTACTTCTTAAAGACAGTGTTTTTTAATCAAAGCTTAAACGTGTTGAACTGGCAGCATGGAAATCATTTAAATCAGTGGCGGAAGGCTTCCTGGGCAATAACAAAGAAGAAAATTATGAAACTTTAGTCTCAGAACTATTAAGGAGCTACAAAGAAATGGGTTGTCGTATGTCTGTTAAAATCCACTTTTTGCACTCTCACATTTATAGTTTCCCTACAAACCTAGGAGCTGTAAGTGATGAGCAAGGTGAGCGTTTTCACTAGGACATTTCTGAGATGGAAAGACGTTACCAGGGTATCGCTGGGATTCAGCCAATACAAAAAAAAAAAAAAAAAAAAAAAAAAAAAAAAAAAAAAAAAAAAAAAACCCCACCAACAGTGAATCACTTCTGAGGTAATTCAGGTATTGGTTTTAATCATTATCTTGTGTTTATTTATTTTAATAATAATTAATATTATGATTTTCGATGTTATTTGGCCATAAAATACCTATTATTTTCAATTAATCAAATATGAGTTATCACATCATATTTCTGTAAGTTTTCATAAAAAATTATGAATACCTAAAAAGCGTTACGTGATACAGCATTTTGAGGGGCATTTTTGGAATCAACAGATCAGTTTACATAAGAATTTGCCTATTTTGTTTCGGGTATATGAAAATAATTTTTTTTTTGTTCCCTAGTGTAGCATATAATCTGTCGCAACCTAGTTTAATCCTGCAGTAAACTTCTGCGTGGGAAGATATTGGGACAGAAAACGGCTAAGCTGTTGATTGGTTTAGCAAACTTAATGGGCGCTTTCTTTTATTTGCATGCGTACGATAAACCCCGCCTTTAAATACAGTACTGTAAGCAGTTTTCTGATCACTGCTCTGCGTGAGCTAATTTCGTAGATGTTCGAATTCTTATAAACGTAATAGCCCCACATTTTATCTTTCTGCTTCACATACCACAAAGATGCATTCTGGGCTTGTGAGACCTGAAAGGAATACTTACAACAGAT
>CM060954.1:29669760-29672260 GCA_030765055.1 Mantis religiosa
ACAAAGGGATGCACAAGGTTGGATAAAATAAGGAATGGAGACATAAGAAAGGAACTCAACGTAGAATCGATAAGTAGCAAAATTGAAAAATATCAAAAGGAATGGATGTAGAATATACAAAGAATGTCCGAAATAAGATTGCTAAAGATTGCATTCCAATATCAGCCACAAGGAAAGAGAGATGTTGGTAGACCTAAAAAGAGATGGAAGAAGGAATTATTGTGAGACGGAACGGGAACTCTGCCCATGCCGTGAAGTGAAGAAGAAGAAGAAGAAGAAGAAGAAGAAGAAGAAGAAGAAGAAGAAGAAGAAGAAGAAGAAGAAGAAGAAGAAGAAGGTAACAGGTGGACCAAAACTGTGGAAAAGGAAGGAGATTATATTGAATAGTGACAAATTAATCGTCAATGATTTAGCTTTCAATTATGTAATTTGGATTCAATTTTCTTGGTAATTAAAAGAGAAAAAAGTAGGAGGCATTACTTTTTAACTCACCCTCGTAGGTTTATGTCGATTGAGTTAATCGAAACGCCAAATACACATTTCTTAGCTATGCATTGATTTTAAAACTCGGAAATTATTTATTACAATTATTTATCTACATCCATAATATATATATATTTATTTACTTATTTATTTATAAAATTATTAATCTTTCCAGAATTCAACTTCGATATAACTGATGTATAAACCTCCCACTTCATGTGAGGTGTTATAGAGCTTTGAGGTTATGTGTTACATTGGGAAGTTTAAACTTGGGTATTGGACCTCTGAAGCTATACAAAAGTGTTGTTTGCATACTTTGTTGCCAACATTCCGATATTTTGGAAAAGCAATGCAATTGTTTACGAGGGTCGAAAGATCGGGAGGCATTTAGCCAAATGGACAAGGGCATTTTGAACGCTTCTTTGTCGCATTATTAATAGCCTTCTCTCTCTCCCTCCCTCCCTCCCTCCCTCCCCCGGTGGAATATTGGACCACGTTTCATTGCAGCAGCATTATTTTCCCCAGTAATTGAGTGGTTAACCACGATACTAACCTCCCTCCTCCGATCGTTTAATGAACGCCGACCGGTTAAATTGATTCTGTTTAATAATTTTGAAAGACATGAATATACCAGTCGATGTTCCGCACCATAGCGATCCATTATGAGTCATATTTGCTGCATAATATTTCATGATTCTAGTTGCTATACAATCCGAGAACCGTTTCCAAATTCGTCTATATTGTTTCAACAAACAATGCATCCAAATACTGGAATATGAAGCCATGCGTTTGCATATAATTAACTCGGTTTTAGGCTGTAGAAGAGTTGTTTCGTTCAGGATTAAGGCAGCACGCCGGCGTGTCTTTCGAGGAAGATAAACAATAAACTTACATTTGTGTAATAGAAGCAAATACACTGCAGAGTTAAAGGAAGTAACTCGTGTAATTGTGTTTTTTCATTATTAATACGACAGATAATGTGTTGATATGGCAACGTTGGACGTAACGTTACGGTTTTAATCGAGTTTGAAAGCCCTAAATGTGTTCATATCTCAAGAGCTCTTCAGAGCTTGTTAGATAAATTAGTTATTCATAATGATTTGCGTTCGTCAGGATGGACACTGCAGTAACATGTTTTAAAGTTGTATCATTTGTTGGTGCATCATTTTGCTGACAGTTCAATTTGGCTTAAAATACACAGTACACCTAATGGAATTTGTCCTAAGTTATTGCTATTGTTGCATAACTCCAACATAAGTGTATACACTCAAGTTATTCCTGGGAAGCAAGCCAGGTGAAAAGACGATTTGGGAGTGTGCGTGTCTCCCATCATCATCATCATCATCATCATCATCATCATCATCATCATCATCATCATCATCATCATCATCATCATCATCATCATCATCATCATCATCATCATCATCATCATCATCATCATCATCATCATCATCATCATCATCATCATCATCATCATCATCATCATCATCATCATCATCATCATCATCATCATCATCATCATCATCATCATCATCATCATCATCATCATCATCATCATCATCATCATCATCATCATCATCATCATCATCATCATCATCATCATCATGGATATAGGGGCGCTCAACTACAGCGGTTATCAGCGCCCTTTTAAAAACTACTCATGGCAAAAGCCAGATATACAAAGTTTCTAAAAACTATACTAATGTAAATAAACCTATTAAAACTACATATACATAGAAAGCGGAAAAAAAATCAAAACCTACTAAAAATGTGTTCGCTATATCCTAAAATCTAAAAGAGAAAAGAATCTAAAAACTTTCTCCACTACGCGTTATCGTTCGCTAGCATTTCTGCAAAGCTGACCGGCAGCTGCAGAGATGTTCTAAGGTCTGCTAGGTGAAAACACTAGCAGCACGTGTCGTACAGATGACGCTTCTTTGCAAAACGGACACAGTGTAGAAGGCTCCTTTTTAAATAGAAAACTATGAGTAAAAAAGCAGTGCCCAATGCGCAACCG